>JAYKKT010000044.1:0-5000 GCA_036023115.1 Brasenia schreberi
ATGGTTGAGACTAGGGCGGTATCGATCATCTTCCGGCCCCCGAGCTTCGTTCTTGATTAATGAAAACATCCTTAGCAAATGCTTTTCTGCAGCTTTGTTCCCCTCTTTTCATAAATCCAAGAATTTCCATTCCCGACCATGTAAATACGAATGCCCCCGACCGTCCACGCTTAATCATTACTCCGATCCCGAAGGCCAACACAATAGGATCGTAATCCCGTGGTGTTATCCCACGCTAATGTATCCAGAGCGTAGGCTTGCTTTGAGCACTCTAATTTCTTCAAAGTAACAACGCCTGAGGCACGACTCCTACCTGCCAGGCCGTGAGCGCATCGTCGGCAGTAGTGGGACGAGCCGACCGGTGCACACCCGTAGGCAGGACCGATCGACCCAACCCAAGGTCCAACTACGAGCTTTTTAACCGCAACAACTTAAATATACGCTATCGGGAGCCGGAATTACCGCGGCCGCCGGCACCGTGACTTGCCCTCCAATGGATCCTCGTTAAGCGGGATTTAGATTGTACTTATTCCAATTACCGGACTCAATGAGCCCGGTATTGTTATTTATTGTCACTACCTCCCGTGTCGATTGGGTAATTTGCGCGCCGCCTGTCTTCCTTGGATGTGGTAGCCGCTCAGGCTCCTCTCCCGAATCGAACCCTAATTCTCCGTCACCCGTCACCACCATGGTAGGCCACTATCCTACCATCGAAAGTTGATAGGGCAGAAATTTGAATGATGCGTCGCGCACAAAGGCCGTGCGATCCGACGAGTTATCATGAATCATCAAAGCAACAGTGCGAGTCCTGCGTCGACCTTTATCTAATAAATGCATCCCTTCCAGAGTCTGGGTCGTTACACGTATTAGCTCTAGAATTACTACGGTTATCCGAGTAGTAGATACCATCAAACAAACTATAACCGATTTAACGAGCCATTCGCAGCTTCACACAGTCTGAATTAGTTCATACTTACACATGCATGGCTTAATCTTTGAGACAAGCATATGACTCATCAATGTGGATCAACCGGTAGCATCCATCAATCAGCAGATCACAGATCGCCGTGCAAGTGTTGCCACCACGAAGCCGAGAAGCAAAAACAAGCACGACCGCACGCGTCGCTCAAGGCAACCAAAAATTCAAAGGGACGCATTTGGGCACCGCCCACGTTCACCGCACGCCACCGCATCCAAGAGAACAATAAATGCCTCGTGAGCCACGAGAGGCACCGTACGATGCGCGGCGGCCGTGACGTGGTACACATGCATTACTTCTGTAATCTCCCCAACGACTCCACAAAGGAAATCCGGATGGAAATCGGGTCTAACGAGGCACGTGAATACCGCTGAACAGTAGGCAACACAGAACCGCATGTGAACACCAAGGCCGCAGAATGGGCACAAGAAGGGCAACACTGAGGTTGGCTGCGGTACAGTAATCAGCTCAATGCCCAAGAGCATGGAGCCGCCCAAGAAAAACATCCCGATCACCACTCACACGCTCGTACGTCGCCTGGGACTCAACACCACCAAACGAATCCACACCCCGCATTTCTGCCACGGCATGCAAGCAACTCGGCATGCAAGCAATGTGTTACACACCACACGTAGCGCCGTGCCTCGCTCGCAAATGCATGAAGCATCGGGTACTCAGAAGAGCACGCCTCGCCCAGAGACGACTTGCTAGTACCTTTGCTAGTCCAGCATCGTGACCAATTCCAGACTCATCAAGAAGCAATGAATGCATCAAAGGGCACCAACAAAGCGAGGGCCACTAAATCAACGTAGGACACGCCCCTTTAGGGTGATGCATGCATCGCGAGGCAAATCAAAGTCACACCGCGTTGCGCAGAGTTCTCTCCCCAGGTAGACCGAGGAGGATTCTCACAAGACACACCGCCCGTGACTCGATCAAATCCTCAACAAGAAGGAACGAAAGCATCAAGGTGGTCATCCAGGAATATCGAGAGGGACCAAATTAGATGACCCACGATGCATAAGGTTGGAGGTTTCGACCGAGTCACGTGGCGTTGTTGCGTGCACATCCCGGACGATTCGGCACTCGCCTTTATGTGCTACGGCAAGTCTCAGTAAAGGCATCGCCTAACACCCGCGTCCGTTCGTGTGTGCAGATCGTACCTACGCCTCGATCCATCGAGGAGCGCTTCGTGACTCCAATAGGCAGCAACGACACTGCGGGTCATCAAGATTTCTATCGAGAAAGGACCAGAGACCTCCACATGATGCACTGCCTGAGGTCGGACGTACCACGTTCGCGTTGTAACAGCATCCGATGCCACCCTCGGCCGAATGCTTCAAGGGTCACTCACGATTTACGTCCGGAGGGACCCATGGTGCCTCTTCATGCCGGCGGCGCAGTCGTGAAGGCATCACCTAACGACCACGTCCGCGGGTGCGCCGAGCATCCTCCCCGATGCCACGAGGAGGATGCCCACGACTCCCCGCCCCACGCACGCTTCGATGACTCCAATCGGCGGCCGATCCTCGTGTCAAAGGCAACGAATGCACCGCGAAGGGTCATCAAGATTTATCGAACAGGGACCACAGTGAAGACCGCCCGTGATGCATTGCGTGCCGGAGGTTCCGGAATCGACTCCATGTCGCGTTCTTTGCGGAGATCCTCCCGATGCCAACACTGTCGTGACTCGATGTGCACCACAGCCCCACGCACACGTCCACGACGGGCGCTCGCCTTTTCGTCTATCAAGGAAAGCCCGATGAAGGCATCACCTAACACCCACGTCCGATTCGTGAGGGTGCGACTGACGACAGACTCCCTGCATCGAGAAGGATGCCCCATTTTCCCCACCGGCTCTCACCATGTCGTGACTCTCGACGGCAACACCTCAACAAGAGCAAAACCATCATGGGGTCATCGAGATTTTCGAGGCAGGGACTCATGGAAGATGCGACGTGATGATTGCCCAGCGTCGTCGATGCCGAGAATCGAGAGGGACGCGATGCGCACATTGTTGCCCGCGAGCATCGCACTGCCCGATGCCATCGCCGATGCTAGATCTCAAGTGTGCACACACCCGATCCCACGCACTAAGTTTCCAGGACGCACCGGCGCTACGCCATACTTCACCTGAGGAGCAGCTTGCATGCAGCGTGAAGGCAGCACCCATGGCACCCTCAAGCACAAGTCCGAGTTCAGGGACCATGGAGGCAGTGCCCCTGACTGCATTCCCATGCCTATCGGCCGCATATGCTAGAACCCATTGCCACAAGTAGATGCCCATTTTTCGAGCGGCTCGCAGACATAATGGTAAACTCCGACCTACGGACGACCGAGATTCTGAACTGATTGATAACTCATCAGAAACACTCACAGAATCAGTCCTAGAGTTGGAAAAATTGGGATAATGCCAGTCCATACCAATTGCCTGTGAGGCATTTTCATGAGCGTGGGGGAAGCTCCCAACATGGCACCCCCGAACAATGCCCACATTGTGGGCGTGGGGTCGCAGCGGCTCACCATTGTCGTGACTGGAAATTTTGCCCCTATGACATAGAGCAAATATGCATCAGCATTTGGTCATCAAGTAATGTCTCGAGCATTCTATGGAAGATGCCGGAGATTTTAAGGATTTTTGAACCATGAAATCGTCCAATCACAAGGTAGAAATTTCACGATCGCGATGCCCACCATTTGTCAGATACACACTCGAATTGTTAACCTACGCGTTTTGTACGTAGGGTCGTTTTGATTGCGCATAATTCGATCGAAGTGTCTCCATACCAAGGAATTTCGCAGCATTTTCATGCGCAAATCTCAAACAATTGCCGCCAATGTTTTGTGTGATGCCCCGTCTAGAGATCGAATTATTAACACAAGAAACTGTGTCAGGCAAAGTGGAACCCTCGAGAAGAACTTGCAGAAGGTGCCCACCAAGCCAGTATAGAACCCATGCGACTATTGAACCCCTTTAGCCTGACTGCCAAGAATGTCCTTTTTTCACCAACGAGGAAAGTCACACACAGAAATTTACCCCTTGATCAAGATATCACCGAATTTTGACTAATCTTTTTTGCCGGGCACGTTGCACAATGATCGAGTCCCCAGTCTCTAAAGGAAAGTCATTGGCAAAATAGAGCCCTTTCCAAGAATTTGCATTTTTGTGATTTTTAGATTTTAATAATAGAGAGTCACCAGTGAACCCCCTATCTCAAGAACTTGCAGAAGTCACCAAAATAAAACCCCCCGATGCAAAGAACTTCAGACATACTTGGTGAAGCTTTGTAGCATGACTCGAGTCACCAACAAGAAGAAAGTCACCAAAATAAAACCCTTTCCAAGAACTTGCACGTTAAAGTTCCCGTGACTCGAAGTCACCAAGAAGGAAAGTCACCAAATAAACCCCTACCCGAGAAATGGAACTTGCACGTGACTGGTGCTTGCGTGACTCGAGTCACCCACCAGATCGAGCCGAATCGTGAACTCGCATGCCAAATAAACCGAATTTCGAACATCAATCACCAGACGTTGCTTGATTGCATTATCTAGCACTCGAAGTCACGCCCAAGAATTTGAAAGTCACGCATTTCTAATAAACTCCATTTCCAAGAACTTGTGACCCGGTTGGGGCCCGCGTGACTCAAGTCACCACCCCGGAAAGTCACGCAAATAGGAACCCCTGTGTCATCCAAGAGACTCACGCACGGAACTCGATTTGTCTTGTTTGCTGTGCGTGACTCGAGTCACCCACCAGATCACAAACGTCGAACTACGCATCGATTACGAACTCGGAGTCACCCACCGAGTGATCAAGCAAGGGAACTGAAAGTCACGCCCCAGGGAACTCGAGTCACGCATCACTAACTCGAGTCACCCACGGATCAGCAGCACGAGGAACTCGAAGTCACACCTCGGGAACCTGAGTCCACGCATCCCAAAGGAACTCGAGTCACCCACCAAGATCACGCATCAGAGACTCGAGTAACCCATCAGATCACGCATGGGAACTGGAGTCACG
>JAYKKT010000044.1:12500-17500 GCA_036023115.1 Brasenia schreberi
ATGCATAAGGTTGGAGGTTTCGAATCGAGTCACGTGGCGTTGTTGCGTGCACATCCGGACGATTCGGCACTCGCCTTTATGTGCTACGGCAAGCCCGTAAAGGCATCGCCTAACACCATGTCCGTTCGTGAGGGTGCAGATCGTACCCACAGCCTCGATCCATCGAGGAGGATGCCACGACTTCCCGCTTCGTGACTCAATAGGATCCTCGGCAAGAGCAACGAATGCATCAAGGGTCATCAAGATTTATCGAGAGGGACCAAGGAAAACGCCCCATGATGCATTGCGTCGGAGGTTCCTGATCGACTCACGTCGCGTTGCTGCGAGCATCCTCCCGATGCCACTTTCGGCTCGTGTGCTACCCCGCGCCCCACGCACACGTCCGGACGATCGGGGCGCTCGCGCTTTTCGTGCTGCGGCAAAGCCCGTGAAGGCATCACCTAACACCACGTCCGTTCGCGGGGTGCGGCTCGTATCCACGGCCTCGGTGCATCGAGAAGGATGCCCCCAACTCCCCGGCTCCACCCCGCTCGTGACTCAATCGGATCCTCGACAAAGGCAACGAATGCATCATGGGTCATCGAGATTTTTCGAGAGGCAACAAGGAAGACGGCCCGTGATGCATTGCGTCGGAGGTTCGAAATCGACTCACGCCGCGTTGTTGGGAGCATCCTCCCGATGCCACTTTCGCTCGTGTGCTACCCCGCTCCCACGCACACGTCAGGACGATCAGGCACTCCCTTTTCGTGCTGCGCAAAGCCCGTGAAGGCATCACCTAACACCACGTCCGTTCGTGAGGGTGCGACTCGTATCCACAGCCTCGGTGCATCGGCATCGAGAAGGATGCCCCGACTCCCCCGCTCACCGTGTCGTGACTCGATCAACACCTCGACAAGAGCAACCCATGCCAAGCATCGGCACTCGATGAGGGCAATATCCCATGCATCAAGAGGCACCAAGAATATCGAGAGGGACCAAGGAAGATGCCCCGTGATGCACCCGTGCATCGTCGATGCTAGAACAAGCCACGCCGTGATGCCCACATTTTTCCGAGGGTCGCAACTCCCCACCGGCTCACCATGTCGTGACTCGATCGGCACCTCAACAAGAGCAAACCATGCATCAAGAGGCATCAAGAATATCGAGAGGGACCATGGAAGATGCCCCGTGATGCATTGCCCATGCATCGTCGATGCTAGAACAAGCCACGCCGCGATGCCCACATTTTTTTCGAGGGTCGCACCTTGCTCACCCATGCCACGGACGACCGAGGGTCGGTTGTGCATGACAACTCGAGAAACGCCCACTATGCCATAGGAAACGACGCCATACATGCTTGGAGAGGCTTGCATGAGCGTGGGGGAGAGCCCCATGGCACCCCTGCACACCCACGTGGGCGTGGGAAGGCAGGGAACTACGATCCCCATAGTAGTAGAATATGCAAAAACCCATTTGGTACAAGTAGATATCCTTTTCGCGAGGAGACATAAGGTTTTAAACGACCAAACGTTCGAATTTTGATCTGATTTTTTGTAGGCACACTCACAATAATCAGTCCTAGTGTCGGAAAAATTGGCATAATTTTTCTCCATACCAATTTTTTTTTTAATTTTCAAAGTGCCAAATCTCAAACAATTCCCAAAAAATGGAAAATGGGTCTAGAGATCGAATTTTGAGCTGAAAAGGCATGTTTAGAAAAATATGCAGAAGGTGCCCACCAAGTTTCGTAGCATTCCATGGAGTGGTTGATTTTTAATGATTTTTCAAAACCCGTAAAAATTTACCGTGCCGAATCGGGAGATACACACCGTGACCTCCTTTTTGTAGGCACGTTTTGATTGACATTTCTAGTGTGTCCTCAAACTGACCAAACGTTTTGCATGTAGGCACTCACAATAATCAGTCCTAGTTTTTTAATGATTTTTCTCCATAAATTTTTTTTTTATGGAATAATAGGAGAATCACCAAAAGTGAACCCCAAAAAACCAAGAACTTGCACTAGTCACCGAATTTTGACCCCCTGAACCAGGCACTTGTACTACTTGATTGACTGCAGTGTGCCTCACCAAGTTTCACCAAGCATTTCACCATGGAGTGGTTGATTTTCGAAGATTTTTCTTAATCGCTGGAATAATAGCGCAGTGTTGCGTGAACCTCGGAGTCACCGAAGGAAAGTCACCAAAATAAACCCCTTTCCAAGAACTTGCACGTTACTTGGTGCTTGCGTGACTCGAGTCACCGCACAAGGAAAGTCACCAAAAATAAACCCCCTTTCGAAGAACTTTTGCTTGGTGCTTGCGTGACTCGAGTCACCAAGAACTTGCAAGGAAAGTCACCAAAATAAACCCCCTTCCAAGAACTTGCCACTTGGTGCTGCGTGACTCGAGTCACCAACAAGGAAAGTCACCAAAATAAACCCCTTTCGAAGAACTTGCAGTTGGTGCTTGCGTGACTCGAGTCACCCACCGGAAAGATCACGCATAAACTCGAGAACTTGCACGCATCACGAACTCGAGTCACACCGGGATCAAGCATCACCAAAATAAACTCGAGTCACTTGCGGGAACTTGAGTGCTTGCGTGACTCGAGTCACCCACCTGGATCACGCATCGGGAACTCAAGTCACACGCCCGGAACTTGAGTCACGCGTAGGAACTCGAGTCATCCACCAAGACCACGCACGGGAACTCGATTAACCCATCGGGAACTCGAGTCACCCAGCCAGGAACTCGAGTTACGCATCGAGGACCGAGTCACCCCTCAAGTCACGCATCGGGAACTCTGAGTCACGCTTGGGACTTCGAGTCACGCATCGGGATCGCGCATCGAACTCGAGTTCACCGGGATCACGCTCCAGGAACTCGAGTCACCACTCGTGGCATCACGCACTCGAGTCGAGATCACGCATCGGACTCGAGTCACGCCCCAGAACTCGAGTCACGCATCACGTGGAACCGAGTCACCCCTCAAGATCAAGCACGGAACTCAAGTCACGGGAACTCGAGTCACGCACGGGAGACTCGAGTCACGCACCGGGAACTCGATTAGCGCATCGGAACTCGAGTCACGCATCCAGAACTCGACCAATACCCGATCACCCTCAAGATCAAGCACGGGACTCAAGTCACGCACCAGGAACTCGAGTCACGCATCGGGAACTCGAGTCACGCACCGGGAACTCGAGTCACGCATAACTGGGAGTCACGCACCAGGATCTCGAGTTGCGCATCGGGAACTCGAGTCACCCTCAAGATCTCAAGCATCGGGAACTCGAGTCACCCACCCAGAACCCAGCCACGCACCGAGGAACTCGAGCCACGCACACCAGAACTCGAGTCACGCATCAAGAACTCGCACCGTAGAACTCGAGTCACCGCATCGAGAACTCGAGTCACCCATACGAATCAAGCATAGAACTCAAGTCCGCCCAAGAACCTTGGAGTCACGCATCAAGAACTCGAGTCACCCACCGGATCACGCATCGGAACTCGAGAACCGCATCGAGGAACTCGAGTCACGCACCAAACGTTCCACCAGATCTCGACCCACGGGATCACGCACCAGAACTCGAGTCACGCATCGGGAACTCGGGTTACGCATCAGAAAACTCGAGCACCCATCCCGACATCACGCATCGGGAACTCGAGTCACCCGCACCGGAGTCGGGAACTCGAGTCACGCATCAAGAACTCGAGTCACGCACCTCGGGTCGCAGTCACGCCCTAAAGCACCGGGGTCATTCGAGTCACGCACGCGCAGAACTCCTCGTGCCAGTGCGCCCTGGGACGCTCGCGCTCGTGCGTGCCAGAGAGAGGGCCTCGAAAGCGCTCGAGTCACGCACCAGAAGCGCTCGAGTCACGATCACCAAGAACTCGAGTCACGCCGAGTACGCAGAACTCGAGTCACCCCCGAACGTGAACTCGAGTCAGGCGCACTCGAGTCACGTTTCAAGAACTCGAGTCACGCACCTCGACCCGAGTCACGCCTAAAGCACTGTGGTCATTCGAGTCATCGTAACTCCAGCGCACGCGCACGTGCCTCGCAAGGCCCAAGTGCGCCCAAAAGCGTAGGGTATAGGCAGTGTGTAGTATATATATATAGAGAGAGAGAGAGAGGGGCGCTCGAGTCACGCATCCGGATCTCGCACCAAGAAATCGAGTCACGCACCAAGAAATCGAGTCACGATCCAGAACTCGAGTCACGCACGGGATCCGCGCGGCGACGCGCACGCGTAGGATAGGCATCCGTGATCCTCACTTTTTCCCGAACCGACCTCACCGCAACGCCCACAATTTTCCGAGACGGACACCAAAGACCGGTCACGGACAACCCACTGTGTGGGCGTGGGCAGGGCAAGGAGCTACTCCCCCTATAGTAGTAGAATATGCAAAACCCCTTTGGCACAAGTAGATATCCTTTTTCGCGAGGAGACATAAGGTTTTAAACTGACCAAACGTTCGAATTTTGATCTGATTTTTTTGCGGGCACACTCACAATAATCAGTCCTAGTCTCGGAAAAATTGGCATAATTTTTCTCCATACCAATTTTTTTTTTTTTTTAATTTTCAAAGTGCCAAATCTCAAACAATTCCCAAAAAATGGAAAATGGGTCTAGAGATCGAATTTTGAGCTGAAATTTTGTAGGCATGTTTAGAAAAATATGCAGAAGGTGCCCACCAAGTTTCGTAGCATTCCATGGAGTGGTTGATTTTTAATGATTTTTCAAGAATCGCGCGTAATTTCGCCCTCTGTCGAATCGGGAGATACACACCGAATTTTGCGCTTATTTTTTTTGCAGGCACGTTTTGATTGACATTTCTAGCATGTCCTCAAAATTTCGCAGCATTTCACAAAAATTTGATTTTTTGTGATTTTTTCATATTTTAGGGAATAATAGAAAGTCACAGTGAACTCTCTTACCAAGAACTTGCACTACTTGGTGCTTGCGTGACTCGAGTCACCCACCAAGATCACCCCATTAGGAACTCGAGTTACCCACC
>JAYKKT010000044.1:22500-30000 GCA_036023115.1 Brasenia schreberi
CATCTCGCAGTGTCGACTTGTTCGCCAACTCACGTCACCGAAAGAGTGTCCACAATCATTGACACCTACGCCCCGAAACCCAATCAGCTGCGTTCTCACTAAGCCACTTCACCGATCAAGTGCCTCAGTAGCTACGCAAGATCCTCGGCCCGCACGACGGCGCTACCTCACATCCGAGCACCCTCGGTGCACCAGGGGACTCGGGGCCCGGTCGACTCACCCTATCCTCAACAACTATGCAAATTCTGATGTTCATTAAGTCCACATTCATATGGCACCTCGATCACTCGGTTTCATCGGCTCCCCGCCGGCATTCGTTAAGGATCTCTTGTTAGTCCCGAACTCCCTGTTTGTTATCCAAGCTTAAGATCGGCGCTAACTTGGTGCGACGAGTCACGTAGCTCAGCGCCACTCGGGCTCCAGGTCCGAGTGAGGTAGAGAGACACCCTAATTCTCTCAGGAACTCATGGCCGTTAGGTCCACTAGCCACCTGGCGTCGTGGATGCAGCACCCGCACGACGAGTCCGACGTTTCATCAGATCTCTCCATCGGTGGGAGCGCATCGAGCCCCGACTCGATTTGCTGCAACCGCGAACCACGTATTAGCTCTTTAACTCGAGTCAGATACCAAAACTATACGCGACTGGAGGCATTCCCGACGACCTCACCTGGTTCGGCACGACGCGCGTTGGGCAGATGCATGTATGCGCGGACACCCCGGTGGCAGCCAAGCAGAGCCCTCGACCCCACGGCTTTGTTGCACCACGCACCGTGTCAGCATTCAAACGACTCACGCTCCGTTCACGGCGATCAGGATTCAGGGACGCGCCGTGCATTTCGCGCCATGTTCTCCGATCGAATGCGCGCTAAGAGTCGCGAGTGTATCCAATTGCTTCACCAGAGCCATTGCCATGCATCACATGTCGGAGCGTGGTCCCCAAGTAGCACGTGAATGTGGCGTCGCAAATGGGCGCCATGCATTGAACAATTTCGGGCACAAGGGGCTCCTAGCGCATTCGGGCGTTGAGGCCGGATTCGCAACACCAGAGTTTGGCACGGAGAGACCACATCCCGGTCTGTCGATCCAAGAGGCGTCGAGCGTTAATCGACACCGCAACCAGAGCGCAGCCACCCCCGACTAGCATCAAGCAAATTCACGGGATAGCGCGATCACTACTTGTGCTGAGGCATCGTGGTTTTACGATCCTTTCGCAGCTGTTCACCTCCGCATTGAAACTCCTTGTGCACTTCTCCATCACGAGGCTAAATGCATCGAGGACGTGACTTCCTCACCTAGTCGTCACGTGCGGCCAGTGAACCGCACATCACCGAGGCCATCACACTCAGTGAACCTTCGGAGTGCTTCACCACGGTAGGCTTGTTACGATTCTCCAGTCACAAAACAAAAGACCAGGGACGTTAAGTGATTCAAGGAAACTCGCCTGCAACGTGTCACGCACTGGGCCCATTAGATGACCCACGTGCTAATCCGAACACTTAATCGATCATCCATCCGATGAAATTTCAAAGATTGCCCGGCCACGATTCGGCCACCGCTTTAGACTCAGAGTTGTTCGAAGCACATGTATTTTGCAGCTTCGCCCCAACGACTCCATCTTAGAACATCTAAGGGCATCACGGAAATGTTAAATCCTCGGACCAGCCGTGGATCCAAGGGCTATCCATAGTCCACTCTAAGCTGCCGTGGAGCGTCGGGGACCTTCGGCCATCACGGCTAGCAGCGGTGAGCATCTCAGATTCTTCAATGGAATTAACCGAAAAAATTGCACCGCCCACGCCCAAAGCACGGAGCCGCCAGGTGCCCACCAGCCCGTAGAATCGGCTGAACACCCACTCCGTTACGCTGGTCGACTCTTACCATGTCCACCAAAAGGATGCCGCCAATCCCGCTCCATGGCAGCAAGGTCGAACGGCACCGGTCCGATCTCACAAGAAGTAGAAAGACTTTGATTTCTCGAAGGTGCCAGTAGTCCCGGCATTGCAACATTTCCGACATCAGGCATTCTGCGTTTTTGGTCTAGCATGCCTCCCACGAGCCACTTCCGGGATCGTATGCACGATCGTTTCGAGCGTCCCCAACTTCCCCTAGCGTCTTGCAAAAGACGTGATGAAATCATCCTTGCACACACGTCCGCTTCTGTTGATTCGTTTCTCCTTCAACGATCCAGGAAATTTCACCTCTCACTTATGCGTGACTCGCTCGAACGTGTCTCTCGTCGTCGAAGGGACCTAGATTATGCACGTTGACATTCCGTGAATACTCGATGAGAGCAATCAGCCGTGATTGTTATTTACGTCTTACCTCACGTGCTGTGACTCGTAATTCTTGTACAGATCATAACCGTGCATTCGCTCACCTTCCGAGATGGAAGTAGCCCCGTGATGCATTCGCTGCTGCATCGTGCTCCGCTCTGCATTCAACATCCAATTTGCTTCAGGGTCGCATCAGATCGTACCGATCCCGTAGTAGGACCGGTTATCTACCATGAAAGTCGATCGTACCAAGAATTTGAATGCATGCATCGGCGCATGGCAATTGATGAGTTACTTTCTGCCAAACCCATTAAAGCACCAGAGGCGACCACCGTCTGACCCCTAATAAAGGCCATTAGGAGGCCCAGTTGGTCGGTTGCAAGTGGGCTCTAGAATTACTCAAGCGTTACCAGAGTCCGAGTAAGGAGATAAACCATCAAACAATTTTGATGCCAACTATCTTTTTAATGACAACAATTAAGCAGTTGCACGCACCAATTAGTTCATACTTTTCTCGGACACATGCGCCGGCTTAATTTCAAAGTGCTGCAGAACCCAAACATTGCCCGACCATTGCCCGGATAAGAATTTTGAGTGAGACATCCATCAGATGTTTAACTCAATGATATGCAGCATCGCGTGCCTAAGTGTTGATCAATGATGAACTCGCCGCCTTCCGACAAAAGGCAACTTACGACTCCACATCGAACCCAGTACTAGCTCCAAGGTCGAGATCAAAAATTCACAAGGACGACATCTACCATTCGAAAGTCGATAGGCAAATTGAATGATGGGCCAGTGTTCTCAAAATTGCGCATGCCCGCATCCATCAGAGTCACGCAGCCACTTCTGAGGAGCGACTCCGTGGCGATCCCCCATCGCAGACGTGGTCCGTTGCACATCATGCATTAGACCATTATTCATAAGCGGCAAAGCCCAATCCGTAGATCCCAAAAAAAGGACGTCCGCAGGATCGAAACGGGTGCTGAGAGATTCGCAAGTCAACGGTGGACAACCTGAAACTAAAAGGACAAACCCAACATGACCGAGCCTTAATGGTGACTTGGGACAAGCAGGAGAAGTCACATGCAGGCAAACCAATCGTAGGAGCATGGAGATGCCCCGTGATCGTGCCTGCAAGTGACATACCCGACGTCCAGAACGCCACGCCCGCACTGCCCTAACATTCAGACTCAACACCAGTCACCCCACGACGGCACCGGGCTCGACCCCGCATCAACCGATGGTCACCCATGCAAGCATCAATGGAACTCGCAGTCAACTCCGGGAGCACCGTGCCCCGAGACTCGATGTAATCGGCATCGGCACGTGGTACACGATGCAACAAGTCACGAACCGAGACTCAATCGCATCGGAGACCTCATCAAAGAAGGTCGCACCGAATGCATCAGAAGGCACTCGAGTCACCTCGAATCGGCATGGGTTCTCGAGTCACGTGATGGATCACCCGCGCCATGTGGTCAACACATCGGGAGGAACTCAAGAGGCTCACGACATCACAGCTTCAATGTCAAGAGTTCTCTCCCCTCGTAGACCGCCAGGAGCCTTTCAAGGTCAAATGACACCCTGCACCACCCACTCAAATGGGAGTGAAGTCACGCACGAACTCCACCGAGTAGAACTCGCAGTCACCCGCATTGATCACGCATCGCAACTCGATCGCGCCCAGGAGAAGGTTAGCGAGTCACCCATGATGCGCAAGGAAGTTGAGGTTTCTGATCGGTCATGTAGGCAGTTGTCACGAAGAACTTCCTTACGATTCGGCGCATTGGAACTCGGTCACCGCAAACCGTAAAGAGCACGCACCGGGAACCTGCACACCATGTCCGCGAGGAACTCGGGTCACCAGAGATCGAGGTCACCCTTGACTCGGGGTGATCGCGAGGCATGGTCACGCGGAGGATGCCACGCAAGGATCCCACCTGGGGACTCAGGAGCCTTGGGGCACATCGGATCTCACAGTGGAACTGATCAAATGCTCACCAAGAAGGAACGAAAGAGGTCATCCAAGATTTATCGAGAGGACCACGATCGCTCAACTCGACCGCCAGACATCACCGTGATTTGGTGAAGTGAGGCACTTCCGATCGCATTCAGCCACGTTGCGCTCGGGGGTGGAATCTTCCAGCCCGCGCAGCTTTCGGCACGCACGGCCTCGTGGGGTGCTCCCAGTGCCCCACGCACAAGGCGTCCGGAACACTGAGGGTGCAGAACGTACTAGCCCCCCGCACTAGTCAGCGAGGATGCCAATCCCCCGTGGAAGGCTTCACCTAACAGGATCTTGTACACGGGGTGCGTCACGATCTGCCCCTCAAGGCCTCGGTGTCACCAGCATCGCCCTCCCCGCGCCACGACCGTTGACCATAGGTTCAACACCTCGGTCGACAACTGGGGCCGAGTCAATGCCCATTGCACAAGGAAACGTCACCAAGAATATCGACCCCCTTCACGGACTAGCAACGTGGGGCATGGCTACTCCCCCGTACGCATATGCGTCAACCCACGATGCTGGGAAAGCCACCGGGATGCCCACATTTTTCGCCGGGTACAGTCATGAAGCGTTTGTGACGGGCACGTCACTCAACAATAGCAGACACCATGTCCAGTCTCGGAAAAGAGGCATCAAGAATATCGGGACTCGGCTCGAACCGGCAAAATGCCCCATGACCAACCGCCCGAAATGCACGCCCGATGCTAGAATCAAAGCCGACGCTGCACGTACTAGGCACCGCGAGTCGCAGGGTGCGACACTTTGCCACCAGGGTCACGAACTCGTGACCGTGACGATTCACATGCGCTGCGCAAGATCGCCTCGAATCGAATCACCTCACGCATCGGGAGCATCACACACGATGCCATACTTGCCGTGTACACCCCGGTTTGCACTGTCCGACACGTGGGGAACCTCTTCATGGCACTTCAACAACCCACCGTGGCGTCAGTATTTTAGGAAGGTCAGAGGTGAACCACCCACCAGAACGCTATGGTAGAAGTGGATGCCGAAACCCATTTCAAGATCAAGTAGGATCTCAAGTTTTTCGTGATCAAGACATAACCTCTAGTTTTCACGACCAGGAACTCGAGTGCACTGCCCGTCATTTTTTGCGAACTCGCCGTGAGTACCGCCTGAATCAGAATTCGGAGCCTCACGCACCGGAACTCGAGTTGCACTCGAACTCGAGTCCTAACCAATTTCAACACGAAATTTTTCAAAGTGCCCCTCAAACAATCCACAGAGATTGACCATGGAACTGGATTTAGAGATCGAGTCACGTGCTTGAAATCGGCTTCCAGCAGTCGATGCTTAGAAGCCCATTATGCGCAGAGGAACTGGGAGTGTCACACTCGACGCCACCGGGATCACGCACCGAAACTCGGAGTCGCGCACCGAAGTGGTTGCCGATTTTTAACTCGATTCTGGGAACCGAAATCACGCCAACTCGAGTGAGCAAATCGGGATTTCGCTTACCATCACGAACTCGAAGTACACACCGATTTTGAATAATTTTATGGGAAGGTCGAGTTTTATTAACACGAATCTAGTAGAATGCACCTGCAAACCCATTTGAGTCACAAAGCAGATAAGATACCTCGCATTTTCTGCAACTCGAGTCACCCGCGGAAACTCGATCAAAAGTCAATCGGGGACGGGAACCCTCAAGTCACCTCAAGGTGAGTCCTGAGTCACGCCATCAAAAAACTCGAGCAGGCACCTACTCGGAGCTAACCACTCAGGACCAGGTGGCGCAGTCACCAACCACAAAGGATCACGTCACTCAAAGAGTTAAACCCAACTTTGAAACAATTCACCCTTGCATCGCACTTCTCGAGTCATTGACCCGAACTAGGAGTCACGACGAACTCGAGGCACCCGGAGAGCGTTTCAACATGAACTTGCACACTTGCGTGCGATGGTCACAGAGTCACCCTCACTAGATCACGCACTAAGATGGTTGAGTTACCCAATGAACTCTCGAGTCACGCCGAAAGACCGAGGCATCGGGAACTCAAGTCAATTGCCCGGGACCAGCGAGTGGCATCGCATCACGAACTCGAGTCCCGCTGCCATGCCTCAAGCATGATGCCCAAAGCCTATTGAAGTATACGCCACAGGAATTCTCACCGCACGGACACTCGTTCAAGTCGAGGTCATCAGGATCACGCAGGTATTATCGACACGTCGACCGAGACCCCCACCAAGGAACTCGAGTGCACCCACCAAGAACTCGAGTCGACTTAAGCGTTGGATCCGTCATAACCCGAGCGCCCCGCTCTCAAATCAAGCATCGCGTATGACAATTACCCGGCTTCACGCATTCCTAGAACTCGCAGGGTAAAACGCACTCTTACCCAACCGAGTCACCTCACCGGTGGGTGAACCCTTCCTCCGAACACTGGGCTTCACGTATTCGAGTCACGCACCAAGAACGTCGCTGGAGCTACGCATAAACTCCCGTAGTCCAGTCACCCTTTACGACACATCTTGGCACGTTGCGTGAACTCGAGTCACGCCACAAGGAGAGTCATGCAGGTTTGCTTGAACTCGAAGAGTCACGTTCGACCTTTTGATCCTGCATCAAGAGAACTCGAGTCATGCACTTTAGGAACTCGAGTACACATCTGAAATAAACCTCTAGTCACCCTTCAACATGACGGATCGTGAATGGCACCAACCTTAGGTCAAAGTGCGCCCTCCAAGTCAATTCCGCGAATAATGCGGAACTCGAGTCTACCCATTTGGATCAAGCATGATTCGAGGTCACTTCGCGGAAACCATGCTTGCCCAGCAGGAACTCGAGTCACCCACCGGGTCTTCTTGAGTTAAAGAAAATAGAACTCGAGTTACGCACTGACCGAACTCTGGTCACACCGAAGATCGACTCCTCGGGAACTCGAGTCACGCCCGTCTTGAACTTGAGTCACGTCCCAGGAACTTGAGCTATTTTCACGACAGTCGATGAATTTCTGTGAGTCACGCACCGAGCTTGAGTTCACCGGGAACTCGAGTCACGCACCAGAACTGAGTCACGCAGAACTCGAGGTCACCACCAAGACTCACGCATCGATGGACCATCGACACCCTTCACCAGTCATGCATCACTCGCCGTTTCCCGGAACTCGAGCGTCACGCACCGGATCAACCATCCAGGAAACTCTGAGTCACGCTCCGTGAACTCGAGTCACGCACTCCGTAGAACTCGAGTC
>JAYKKT010000044.1:35000-40000 GCA_036023115.1 Brasenia schreberi
GTCCGTTCGTGAGGGTGCGATCGATCGTACCCACGGCCTCGATCCGAGGAGGATCGACTAACCCGCCGTCAATAGGATCCTCGGCAAGAGCAACGAATGCATCAAGGGTCATCAAGATCTCGCATCGGACATCGAGGAGGATGCCACGACTTTCGAGAGGGTGCATCGTGACTCGATCATCGAGGAAGGGACAAAACGTGACTCAACGCAACGAATGCATCAAGGGTCATCAAGATTTATCGAGAGGGACCAAGGAAAACGCCCCATGATGCATTGCGTCGGAGGTTCGGATCGACTCACGTCGCGTTGCGTTCGCGCGAGCATCCTCCCCGATGCCACTTTCGGCTGCTCGTGTGCCCCCCCCCCCACGCACACGTCCGTCCGACGATCGGCGCGCTCGCGCTTTTCGTGCTGCGCAGCAAAGCCCGTGAAGGCATCACCTAACACCACGTCCGTTGCGGGGGTGGCTCGTATCCACGGCCTCGGTGCATCGAGAAGGATGCCCCCCAACTCCCCGGCTCCACCCCCGTGACTCAATCGGATCCTCGACAAAGGCAACGAATGCATCATGGGTCATCGAGATTTTTCGAGAGGCAACAAGGAAGACGGCCCGTGATGCATTGCGTCGGAGGTTCGAGATCGACTCACGCCGCGTTGTTGGGAACATCCTCCCCGATGCTTTCGGTGCTGTGCCATCCCGATGCCACGATGCTTTCGTCGGCTCGTCGTGTGCTACCCCCCCGCCGCGCGTCATGCCATTTTCGTCGCGCAACAGCCGCTTTTCGTGCTGCGGCCGCCCGTGCATCACCTAACCTAACACCGTCGTCCGTTCGTGAGGGTGCGACTCGTATCCAGCCGCCTCGGTGCGAGGATCGAGGATGCCCCCGACCCCCACCACCACTGCGTGTCGTCGATCGATCAACACCTCGTCAGCGAGCAACCCATGCATGCGATCAAGAATATCGAGAGGGACCATGGAAGAAGATGCCCCGTGATGCATTGCCGTGCATCGCATCGTGTCGATGCTAGAACAACCCGCCGCCGTGATGCACAAGCCATCATTTCCGTCGCAGAGGCATCAGCATCGAGAGGACCCGAATCGCCCCACCTCACCCGATCGCATCAATGCATGCAGCAAGTGTGCATCAAGAGCATCGAGAGGCGAGATGCCCACATCGAGGGTCGCACCGGCTCACCATGTCGTGACTCGATGCCCAAGAGCAAACCATGCATCAAGAGGCATCAAGAATATCGAGAGGGACCATGGAAGATGCCCTGATGTGATGCATTGCCCATGCATCGATGCTAGAACAGAACGCCGCGATGCCCACATTTTTTCGAGGGTCGCACTTGCACTGCCGGCCACACGACGACCGAGATTCGGCCATGTGCATGATAACTCGATCGAAACGCCCACTATGCCATAGGAAACGACGCCATACTTGCTTGGGGAGGCTTGCATGAGCGTGGGGGGGAAGCCCCATGGCACCCCTGCACACAACCCACGTGGGCGTGGGAAGGCGGGAACTACTCCCCCTATAGTAGTAGAATATGCAAAAACCCATTTGGTACAAGTAGATATCCTTTTTCGCGAGGAGACATAAGGTTTTAAACTGACCAAACGAATTTTGATCTGATTTTTTGTATCACAATAGGAAAAATTGGCATAATTTTTCTCCATACCAATTTTTTTTTTTTTTAATTTTCAGTGCCAAATCTTTTTTTCGAGGAGACATAAGGTTTTAAACTGACCAAACGTTCGAATTTTGATCTGATTTTTTGTAGGCACACTCACAATAATCAGTCCTAGTGTCGGAAAAATTGGCATAATTTTTTTCCATACCAATTTTTTTTTTTTTTAATTTTCAAAGTGCCAAATCTCAAACAATTCCCAAAAAATGGAAAATGGGTCTAGAGATCGAATTTTGAGCTGAAATTTTGTAGGCATGTTTAGAAAAATATGCAGAAGGTGCCCACCAAGTTTCGTAGCATTCCATGGAGTGGTTGATTTTTAATGATTTTTCAACCGAAATCGCCAAATGATAGCGTAAAATTTTTTGTAGAAATTTCGATCGAATCGGGAGATACACACCGAATTTTGACCTAATTTTTTGTAGGCACGTTTTGATTGACATTTCTAGTGTGTCCTCAAAATTTTCGCAGCATTTCACAAAAATTTGATTTTTTGTGATTTTTTGATTTTTAATAGGAGAGTCACCAAATTTGAACCCCATATGCAAGAACTTGCACTAGTCACCAAAATTTTCCAAGAACTTGATTTTTGGTGCTTATTTCGAGTCACCAACAAAAAGTTGCTAGTCAAAAGTGAACCCCGGGAGACACAAGAATTTTGACTATTTTTCACCAAAAATAAACCCCCTGTCCTCAAGAACTTGCACTCACCAAAAACTTGGTGCGAGTGACCAGTCAAAGAAAGTCACCAAAAAAATAAACCCCCCAAGAAGAACTACTTGGTGCTTGCACGTGAGTCACCAACAAGGAAAGTCACCAAAAATAAACCCCTTTCCAAGAACTTGCACTTGCTTGGTGCTTGCGTGACTCGAGTCACCACCACAAGGAAAGTCACCAAAATAAACCCCCTTTCCAAGAACTTGCACTTGCTTGGTGCTTGCGTGACTCGAGTCACCCAGCAAGGAAAGTCACCAAAATAAACCCCCTTTCAAGAACTTGCACTTGCTTGGTGCTTGCGTGACTCGAGTCACCAGCAAGGAAAGTCACCAAAATAACCCCTTCCAAGAACTCAAGAACTTGCCTGCTTGGGCTGCGTGACTCGAGTCACCAAAGGAAAGTCACCAAAATAAACCCCTTTCCAAGAACTTGCACTACTGAACTCGGCGTGCTTGCGTGACTCGAGTCACCAAGCAGGCAAGTCACTCGAGCCACGCATCACGAACTCGAGTCACCCACCAGATCAAGCATGGGCTTGCGTGAACTCGAGTCACGCCCCAGGAATCGCATCGGGAAGTCACGCATCACGAACTCGAGTCACCCACTCAAGATCAGCATCGGGAACTCGAGTCACACCCCGGGAACTCGAGTCACGCATAGGAACTCGTGTCATCCACCAAGCATCACGCACTCGAGTCAACTCGAGATCAGTCAGCATCGGGAACTCGAGTCACCCACCGGGAACTCGAGTCACGCATCGGGGACTCGGGAGTCACACCCCTCCATCAGCATCGGAGACTCAAGTCACATCGGGAACTCGAGTCACGCATCAGGAACCGAGTCACTCGAAGTCACGCACTCGAGGAACTCGAGTTCTCATCGAGAACTCGAGTCACGCAGGGAACTCGAGTCATCGATCTCGCCGGGAAAGTCACGCACCGGGAACTCGAGTCACCCTCAAGCATCGGATCTCGAGTCACGCCCGGAACTCGAGTCATCACGCATCGGGAA
Organism: Brasenia schreberi; assembly: GCA_036023115.1. Taxonomy (NCBI): domain Eukaryota; kingdom Viridiplantae; phylum Streptophyta; class Magnoliopsida; order Nymphaeales; family Cabombaceae; genus Brasenia; species Brasenia schreberi. The sequence continues at coordinate 38,421 of JAYKKT010000044.1, forward strand.
CTCGAGTCACGCATCGAGGAACTCGAGTCACCCTCGGGAGTCACGCACGGGAACTCGAGTCACGCACCGGGAACTCGAGCAGCATCGGAGACTCGAGTTCACGCATCGGGAACTCGAGTCACGCACCGGGAACTCGAGTCACGCACCGGGAACTCGACACACGCACCGGAACGCATCGGGAACTCGAGTCACGCACCGAACTCGAGTCGCGCATCGGGAACTCTCGAGAGTCATCGGAGACTCTCGAGTCACGCCCGGGAACTCGAGTCACGTCGCGCATCGGGAACTCGAGTCACGCATCGGGAACTCGAGTCACCGCACGGAACTCGGGAACTCACGCACTCGGAATCTCGACCCGAGAACTCGAGTCACGCATCAAGAACTCGCAGTCTCGAGTCACCCATCGAACTCGAGTCACCCCGGGAACGGGAAAGCGAGAACTCGAGTCACATCGGAACTCGAGTCACCCAGAACTCACGCATCACTCGAGTCACGAACTCAGACTCGAGTCACGCATCGAGAACTCGAGTCACCCACCGGGATCACGCACGGGAACTCGAGTCACGCATCGGGAACTCGAGTCACGCACCGGGAACTCGAGTCACCCACCGGGATCACGCACCGGGAACTCGAGTCACGCATCGTCAACTCGAGTCACGCGCACTCAAGAACTCGAGCCTCCCTCGACGTCACGCACCGGGAACTCGAGTCACGCACCACGCAGAACTCGAGTCACGCATCAAGAACTCGAGTCAACTCGAGTCACACCGAACTCGAGTCACGCCAAAGTCGGGGTCATTCGAGCACGCGCTCGCGCACGCGCTCGTGCGAGTCGCGTCAGTGCGCCCGAGTGCGCCCAAGCGCAGCGTCGCGCGTATATCGTGCGTGCGTGCGTGGTATATATACGAGAGAGAGCGCGAGCACTCGAGTCGCTCGAGTCACGCACGCATCCCGATCGAGTCGTCGCCCACGCAAGAAGCGAATCGACGAGCGAGCGCACGCGTCCGATATATAGAGAGAGTCGCGCTCGAGTCACGCATCCGGATCTCGCACCAAGAAATCGAGTCACGCACCAAGAAATCGAGTCACGATCCGACTCGAGTCGGGCACCGAACTCGAGTCGCGTCGGATCCGCGCGACGCGCACGCGGGATAGGCATCCGATCCTCACTTTCCCGAACCGACCTCACCGCAACGCCCACAATTTTCCGAGAGACGGAGACCAAGACCCGGTCACGGACAACCCACTTGTGGGCGTGGGGGCAAGGAGCTACTCCCCCTATAGTAGTAGAATATGCAAAAACCCCTTTGGCACACAAGTAGATATCCTTTTTCGCGAGGAGACATAAGGTTTTAAACTGACCAAACGTTCGAATTTTGATCTGATTTTTGCGGGCACACTCACAATAATCAGTCCTAGTCTCGAAAAATTGGCATAATTTTTTCAAAATTTTTCCATTTTTTTTAATTTTCAAAGTGAAAATTTTTTTCATTGGCAATTTTTTTTACCAATTTTTTTTTTTTTTTAATTTTCAAAGTGCCAAATCTCAAACCAAAAAATGGAAAATGGGTCTAGAGATC
>JAYKKT010000044.1:50000-52500 GCA_036023115.1 Brasenia schreberi
AGGAAACGACGCCATACTTGCTTGGGGAGGCTTGCATGAGCGTGGGGGGAAGCCCCATGGCACCCCCTGCACAACCCTTGTGGGCGTGGGAAGGCAGGAACTACTACCCCCCTATAGTAGTAGAATATGCAAAAACCCATTTGGTACAAGTAGATATCCTTTTTCGCGAGGAGACATAAGGCGACCAGGACTCACATAAGGTTTTAAACTGACCAAACGTTCGAATTTTGATCTTTTTGTAGGCACACTCACAATAATCAGTGCGTAGTGTCGGAAAAATTGGCATAATTTTTCTCCATACCATTTTTTTTTTTTTTAATTTTCAAAGTGCCAAATCTCAAACAATTCCCAAAAAATGGAAAATGGGTCTAAAGATCAAAGTTCGAATTTTGATCTGATTTTGTAGGCATGTTTAGAAAAATATGCAGAAGGTGCCCACCAAGTTTCGTAGCATTCCATGGAGTGGTTGATTTTTAATGATTTTTTCAAAGTGCCAAATCTCAAAAAATTCCCAAAAAATGGAGATACACACCGAATTTTGACCTAATTTTTTGTAGGCACGTTTTGATTGACATTTCTAGTGTGTCCTCAAAATTTTGTCGCAGCATTTCACAAAAATTTGATTTTTGTGATTTTTTCAAGATATTTATGGAATTTCGAGAGTCACCAAAAGAACCCCCTTACCAAGAACTTGCACTAGTCACCAAAAATAAACCCCCCAAGAAGAACTTGTACTACTTGGTGCTTGCGTGACTCGAGTCACCAACAAGGAAAGTCACCAAAAATAAACCCCCTTTCGAAGAACTTGCACTTGCACGTTTTGGTGCTTGCGTGACTCGAGTCCTCAAAAAGGAAAGCATTTCACCAAAATAAACCCCTTTCCAAGAACTTAATACTTGAGAGCTTGCGTGACTCGAGTCACCAGCAAGGAAAGTCACCAAAAATAAACCCCTTTCCAAGAACTTGCACTGCTTGGTGCTTGCGTGACTCGAGTCACCAACAAGGAAAGTCACCAAAATAAACCCCTTTCAAGAACTTGCACTTGCTTGGTGCCTGCGTGACTCGAGTCACCAAGGAAAGGAAACCAAAATAAACCCCTTTCCAAGAACTTGCACTACTTGGTGCTTGCTTGCGTGACTCGAGTCACATCAGAAGGAGTCACCACCCCTTTCCAAGAACTTGCACCCATGCCATTCTCGAGTCGAGTCAGTCACCAACAAGGAAAGTCACCAAAATAAACCCCTTTCGAAGAACGAGTCACCTTGGTGCATGCGTGACTCGAGTCACCCACAAGGAAAGTCACCATCGAGAACCCCTCAAGAACTCGAGTCACGCATCGGGCTGCGTGACTCGAGTCACCCAGGAACTCGAGTCACGCATCACGAACTCGAGTCACCCACTCTTGATCAGCATCGACTCGAGTCACCCCGAGGAACTTGAGTCACGCATTAGGAACTCGAGCATCGTGTCATCAGAACTCGAGTCACCCATCGGGAACTCGATTAAGCATCGGGAACTCGAGTCACCCCGGGAACTCGAGTTACGCATCGGGGACCCGAGTCACCCCCCTCAAGATCAAGCATCGGGAACTCAAGTCACGCCCGGGAACTTGAGTCACGCATCAGGAACTCGAGAGAACTCAGCACTCATCGGGAACTCGAGTTACCCACGGGATCACGCATCGGGAACTCGAGTCACGCACCGGGAACTCGAGTTACGCATCGGGGACCCGAGTCACCCCTCAAGATCAAGCATCGGGAACTCGAGTCACGGGAACTCGAGTCACGCACGAACTCGAGCCACGCACCGGGAACTCGAGAGTACCCACCGGGATCACGCATCGGGAACTCGAGTCACGCACCGGAACTCGAGTTACGCATCGGAACTCGAGTCACGCCCCAGAACTCGAGTCGTCGCGCATCGGGATCTCGAGTTACTCATCGAGAACTCGAGTCACCGGGACTCGGGCATCGGGAACTCGAGTCACCCACGCACCGGGAACTCGAGCCACGCACCCGGAACTCGAGTCACGCATCGAGAACTCGCACCGAACTCGAGTCACTCGAGGAACGTCACCCGGAGAACTCGAGTCATCGATCAGCATCGGGAACTCAAGTCGAGGTCACGAACTCGAGTCACCGCACGGGAACTCGAGTCACCCCGGAACTCGAGTCACATCATCGGATCAGGCAGTCACCCCGAACTCGCAGCACCGGGAACTCGTCACGCATCAAGAACTCGGAACTCGAGTCACCCATCGAGAACTCGAGTCACCCATCGGGAACTCGAGTCGAGTCGGGCACTCGAGTCACGCATCGAGTCACCCACCGGGATCACGCATCGGGAACTCGAGTCACCAGAACTCGAGTCACGCACCGGGAACTCGAGTCACCCACCGGGAACTCACGCACCGGAACTCGAGTCACGCATCGGGAACTCGCACGCAACTCGAACTCGAGCCACTCGAGGTCAACATCACGCATCAGAACTCGAGTCACCC
>JAYKKT010000044.1:62500-65000 GCA_036023115.1 Brasenia schreberi
TTACGATATGTCGAAAGAACGAGGATACAGGCCGATTTCGACCTGATCATCTTTGAAGTGGTCGCCATTTGATCGACTCCCACCGAGAACAGGCAAACGAGTACGCATCGAGCGCCACACCATGGAGTTCTGATTTTCGGAGTTGGAATGCTGTGAGCTACGCAGGCAGTTACCCTAGGCTCAGCACACGAAAATAATAGTCCCGCCAGGGAAGCTCGGCATAGAACTCGAGTCCCGCCAACGGTAAAGCATGTAAATACTCCCGTCACGCCCGGATCTTCAGAGGCCATCGCATTTCAGGAGACTCAGCCCGAAGGAAATAGTTACCAAAATAGCCACCCCTTGTCAAGAACTCGATAATCGCTTCCAGTCACCGCTCATCGGATAAACCCGCCAAAAATAAACCCCTTCGAAGCTCGAGCTTGCATCGATTGGTGCTTGCGTGACTCGGCCACCCGAAGGCAAAATTCAGCAAAACCGAGTTCAAGACCTTGAGAACTCGGGTCAAATGAGACTCGAAGTCACCATCAGAAGGACAATTCACCGGATCCACCCGATGGGTCCAGAACTCGAAGTACTTGGTGCTGGTGGACTGTCACCCATCTGTGATCCATCAGAACTCGAGCCAGGAACTCGAGGGCCACCGATCGTCGGAACTCGAGTCACGCCCCAGACTGGAGACGCGCATCAAAGCGAACTCGGGTCACCCAAGGGGTCGGGATCAGGAGCACTCCGGAGTCACGCAGCAGGAACTCGTAAGATGAGCACGCCAGGTGTCCGCTGAGACCTCAGAACTCACGGCATTTCAAAAATTCGAGTCACCCACCGGGAACTCGAGCAGGCGTGACCTCGAGTCAGTAGCCTACTGGAACGGATCTCAAGTCACGCCACGAACTCAGTCAGCATCAGATCTCGACCACTACCTCACGCGAACTCGCAGAACCTCGGAGTCACGCTAGTTTCAGAACCTTTCGAGTCGCACTTCAACTCGAGTTAGTTCGTGCCCCGAGTCACCCTATTAAGAGCTAAGCATCGAGTCTCAATTCACGTCCAGAATCAAAGTCAGTCACCAGAACTGACCCTATCGAAAAGTTATACCGGGATGCCATCAGAACGAGTCGCCACCGAGTACTCGAGTCGCGCCTCGATAGAGCTCAAGTCAGAGAGATGAACTCGAATGCCATCCGGGATGCTCGCGTGGCTACCACATCGTAGAACCGACCGAAAGGCCCAAGAAGAAGACCCTAGCTCACCCGGAAGAACCCACCGCTGTGAATCCGAGTCAGCATCAAGAAAGGAGCTACCGTAAACCGAGTCACCCATCGAGAAGAGTCGAGTCATATGCATGCCTCGAATCAACCATGGGGATCCCGATATCCTTTTTCGCGAGGATAACTGGAGTCACGGTGATCAAGGTTTTAAACTAGGAGTTCAACGTCTCCGAATTTTCGAGTCACGCACCGGCAGTCGACTCACAATAACGGACCAGTGCATCGGGAAAAATTGGTCATAATTGTCGGGAACCGAAAGTCTACCATCAAGAACCTCGAGAATTTTCAAAGTGAACCACGCATCGGGAACTCGACAATTCAAAAAATGAGTCAAAATGGGACCTAGAGATCGACGCCTTACTGAGCTCGAGTCACCATGTTTACGCCAAATATGCAAGTGCCCAGTACCGCCGGGAAAGCGCCCTGAGGTCACCATGTGAGTGGTATTGGATAAGAGCCTAATGATTTGCCGGTCAACGTATAGCAGGGAGCTCGGCACCAAGAACCGAGGTCACGGAGTCTAGAAATCGATTTATGTGCCAGAAATCCACCTATGCTCGGAGTCACGAATTTGATTCTATGCGGAGATCCGCGGTCCAGGGATTTCGTAGCACTCTGTCCCTATGGGGACTTTGCAACGCTACCGGAACTCGAGTTACCCAGACCGGGATTGACACCACCGGTGAGCTAAGTCGGAGCTACTTCCCCCTATAATACAGGGCTTCGCTAACCCATTGGTCAGCCCATGCTTTTTCGCGAGTGACGACATCCAAGGATGCGAGTTTTCGGGAATTCGAGTCACCCAAAAGTGATTTTTTGCGGTTACTCGCGTCATAATCAGTCCTACTCGGGAAAAATTGGCATAACTCCACCGGACCTCGCCAGTGCCAACCCTCATAGTGACCAAAAAACTCGAGTCACCCAGGGTCGAGACGCATTGCAGTGGAACTCGGTCACCCGAAAATAGCAGAAGCACTAGGGAAGTCTACGCCATTGTGGGGAACTCGAGTCACCGCAGGATCACTGAAATCGAACTCAGTCGCCGCCCAGGAACTCGGGGGAGCTACCGAATTTTGCGGGAACTCGAGTCACGCCCGGGAACGGATGTCTGCAGCACCTCAAAATTATGACTCACAAAAAGTTTCACTCGTGATTTTTTTCCACCGCATCGGGAACTCGAGTGAAAGTCACGAGTCATCGGGGAACTCGAGTCACGTACCGGGAACTTG
>JAYKKT010000044.1:70000-80000 GCA_036023115.1 Brasenia schreberi
CTATAGTGTAGCAATCTAAAAGCTTCCACGGGTCGCATCTAAAAGAATTCGAGGCACGTACACGATGCATCACGCAGTTCATGCATCGGAAACTTGCACATCAAGAGGTTCTCTGCTTCCTCTAAACTGTTTTTCTTAAAAGATAAATCAAAAGCTCGACTTAACACTTTGAAATCAATATTAACGTCGCGGGATACGGCAATGAATCGCCCAGGTGATCTTTTAAAGCGATTCGAACACTTCACCTGACCACATCAATCAATGAGTAGCCGAAAGGCGGTGTGTGTGCCAGTGTTGTGGACGTAGTCAACGCGAGTCGATGACTCGCGCCAATGAAATAATATTCTCAAAGTTGTAAGACGTTTTACAACGACTGTACGATCTATGTCTACATCATGGCTTTAAAAAATTTCGACTATAAGATTACTTTTACGGCCCTGCCGGTTAACACTGGCCATGCTAAACAATGCTGAATACAACGCCAGCGCAGAATTAGCCTGCACGATTCCACCGTGATGCAACTTCAGCTGCACTGCGCACGCCAAATTTGTGGCCCAGGCCGCCACAGTCCCTCTAAGAAGCCGGCCGTGGCATGGTTACCTCCACATAGCCAGTTGCCAGCCGAAAATCTCGTCATTATCCACCAACTGCACACAAATCGTCTACCAATCCAAGAACGCTATGTAAAGGAAAATACCTTAGAATCAAGAAGAAGATCTAATGCTAGGTTCGCTAATCCTTGGCTAGAATCAGACGTGCAAGTTTCCCCATGCCGAGTCATCCAGTGCCGCAGCTCAAATCTTCGGTGGGTAAATGAAGAAATTCATATTCCTTAAGTCACCACATCCAGACACTCAACAAATGAATACCAAAGATTCTATTTGATTACAAGAAGTTGTGCCGGAGTCCCAAAGCAACATGCCGTTGATCAATTTTAAAAGTCCATTCAAGCTTCTTGGTCAGATACATACGCACTGGACCGATCGTTTTGAGAAATCATCTAACAATCCGCTTCGAGGACGAAAACATCCTTGTACAATGCTTTCATGCACCACCACTTCGTCTGTTCATAAATCCAAGAATTCTCAAAATCCTCAAGGACCATGCACCCTATATCGAATCACCATATAGGAAAATTTCTTGAAGTTAAACATTGCACTCCGATCCCGAAGGCGGAACAATAAGAGATCGCCATCGTGGTGTTATCCCAAGCACGTATCCGTAGCCACAGGCTTGACATAAAAGAGCACTCTGGTAAATTTCTTCAAAGTAACAACTGCCGAGGCACGACCCGAAGTCACAGTTTCTCTCAGAGCGCATCAACCGTGCAGGACTTAAGTGGGTCGGTAGCCTAAGCATGACCGGGAGAGTGCGACAGACCACCCAACCCGCGTCCAACTACGCTAGATCAAGTCGCAACAAGGATAACTTTGGGGGACGTGGGAAAGCGTGATGAAAAATAAATTTCTAACCTCGTGCCGCTCGGCAATGATGACTGCCAAGTCCCAAAGATGAAAGAAGGAGTTCCTCAAGTGATACCAGATTGCACAAAGGAGATCCAATACCATTGCACTTGTTCACCATTGTTATTATATCTCTCAAGCATTAAACACCTCAAGTAGTTTAACCATAACAATGACATTTTTGAAATCTTTACCTATATGCTGGGCGTCAATATCCTCTATTGTATTATTACACGTGGTATGCCAAATTTCTCGTGCTCCCTCCTAATCGAACCCCACTCCTCCGTTTACCACCAGCATGGAAGCCACCATCCTGAAATCGAAGAATGATGCTAGTCGAACAGTAAGTTCTATTATCGACAGGCAATAATGTGCGCCGTGAATATCCGACGACACATGAATCATCAGCACATGCAGACATGCCTCACGATCTTGGTTATCTAATAAAGGATTTGTCCGGTGAGGCATTACTTGATTTCCGTCGCTACGTATTAAGCTCTAGAACTTCCACGTTATCCTGGTAAGAGATACTATCAAACAAATCAACATAATCGATTAATGAGCCATTCTAGCTAATTACCAGAATTAGTTCATACTTACACATGCTACGGCTTAATTGAGACAATCCCGAAGCCATGACTACCGGCAGATCAACTGTGGCACTGGTGACGCATCACAGTTCGATAAATTGCCTATATCTAACGGAGAATTTCAATAACTGGAATCGAACCGCACGATTGATCGTTCAAGGCAACCAAAAATTCAAGTGACGCACTGGGCACCGTCACCGCAGGATGCACCGCAGACCAAGAGAACAATAATGCCCGTGAGCCACGTAGAAATGTCTAAACTTTTGGCAAGCCCATACTAATGCCAAGCACGTTTTCTCCATGGCTTGATAATTTCTTTCATATGCCAAGAGAGTTTTCGAAATATAGTAAATGGCACACTCTTTGTGGCCATCATCCTCATATTGGGCTAATAAAGCACCCAATGCATTCGTATGTATGGAAATGTAAAGAAGTAAAGGTTTTCCTTGCTTTGGAGGTTTCAAAATTGGAGGATCACCAAATAAGTTTTCAATCTTTCGAAAGCTTTTTGACAATCCTCGTCCCACAAAAATTTTACCCCTTTTCGCAAAAGTTTATTGAAAGGTTCGCATCTTGTTGCTAAATTTGAAATGAACCTCCTAATGGCTTGGAGGCGACCTTGGAGGCTTCGGATTTGGGTCAAATTAGATGGTGGAGGCATATCTATGATGGCTCGGCACTTAGAGGGGTCTACTTCAATACCCCTTTGGCTCACCATAAAGCCCCACCTGATTCTACCCCGATACACATTTTTGAGGGTTTAGTTTCACTTTGTAAAGCCTGACCTTTCGAAAACTTTTTGCAAAGATGTGAGTAACTCGGGTTTTGATTTCACCAAAAGGTCATCCACGATACTTCCAAGAGCTCATGAATTTGGTCATGAAAGATAGTAGTCATAGCTCTTTGGTATGTGGCACCGGCATTTTTCAAACCAAACGGCATAACTGTATAACAGTATCAAGGTGTAGTAAAAGCAGTTTTTGCCTGATCTTTTGGTGCTAACTTAATTTGATTGTAACCCGAATAGCCATCCATGAAAGAAAACATTTCATGATTTGCAGTGCTATCTACTATCAAATCAATATTTGGTAGAGGAAAATTGTCTTTTGGAGTGGCTTTGTTCAAATTTCTAAAATCAATGCAAATCCTAATTTTCCCATTGGATTTTCGAACTACAACAATATTTGAAAGCCATTCTGAGTACGCAATGGGTTTTATAAATCCAGCTTTTAAAAGATCTTCTAAACCCTCTTTCACCTGTGCATGTACATCGGGGTGAATCTTTCTAAGCTTTTGCTTTATGGGTTTGGCATTTGATTCTAGGGGAAGACGATGCTCTACTACCATTGGGTCTAAACCCGGCATGTCTTCGTAGGTCCATGCAAACACATCTACATATGATTTGAGAAATGTGATGAATGATGTCCTTTCATGCTCATGTAAACATGCGCCTTAACATGCTTAGGATTAGACTCACTCCCTAGATTTACTTCCACAAAATCCCCTCCTACGGAATTTGAAGGTTTTTCTAAATCAAGGATTCTATGGAACTCGGGAAGCTCGGAGGTTTGGTCCTCCTCATGGACGAGGGGATCTTCCTCTTCGCTTTGATCGCTCTTGAGGAATTTGGGTTCTATGAAAGTGCTAGGCAAGGCACACGGTTTTGGAACATCCACCACTTTCAAAAGACTAGGGCTTTTCACAAAGACAATGTTTTTGGGTTTTCCAAGATTTTCAATTTTTTTGGCTTTTTCGAAATTGCTCTTCGGAGATGGAATGTATAAAACCTTGTTTTTGGTGTTTTCGCATTTTTCAATTTTTTTGGCTTTTTGTAAACACAAGGAAGGAACAAAAACCACATTCTTTTTGAAATTTTCAAAATTTTCAATTTTTTTGGCTTTTTGTAAACAAATAGAAGGAGGAGAAATGTAAATCACATTCTTTTCGATTGAAATTTTCTATTGTTTTTGGTTTTTGGGAACTTTCTAAATGTTTTTGGATTTTGCAAATTTCTAATTTTTTTGGGTTTTTGGATGTGGCGGGGTCTTCCATCAAACCTACAAAGAAAACACCATGCATTAGGCTCTAAATAAGAGGTCTAAGTCATAGGTTTCGGTGTTAGGAGGCTCTAAGGCACCCTTGACCCAAGTAGTCATGGGTGGAGGTTCGGGTGGTATGGATGGGTCGTAGCCTATCCCATACCGGTTTTGGTTTATGTTTGACACTATGGGTTCAAGACGACCTTGGTTTTGGCTTCCTAGGCCTTGATAAGGCATATAACCCATGTTCAACATCATGTTCCAAGGCTTCTTTAATTTTGAAAATGTTTTATAAAGAGGATGGCCGAACTTGGTGTCCTATGTCCATGCTCAAACACTTTTATGGACTTGGGGAGGACTTTGGGTAGTTTTGAGATGGTCTTGAGCGGGCTAGCCTGGCCCTTTTATGTGCACGACACCTTTTGGTTTGGGATGAGCTACCAAGGGTTCATCTAGTTTTGGCTCATGGGTTTTATCACCTGATAAGCATGGAAAATTTTGTATTCCCTGCAGCTGGGGATGATTCTCTCCTAGAATTACCACAACTTGGTTTTGAAGGGGTATTTTTACACACCTATGAAAGGTGGATGGCACAGCCCGCAAGCTGTGTATCCATGGCCTTCCTAGGAGTAGGTTATAATGGGGGTGTATGTCTAAAACATGAAACACCCCGGAATGACTCATGCCCCCTACTTCTATGGGTAACTCTATGACTCCTAAAGGTTTGGACGCGTTTCCATCGTATCCTGTGATCACGATGGAACTCGGGTTTAGAGAGGTCAAGGAGACTCCTATTTTGTAGGCTATGTGTAGTGGAAGTATATTTAGACCTCCTCCGCCATCAACCAAACACTTGTCTAGAGGATGGTGATTCAATACCACCTCTATATGCAAGGCTTGGTTATGGTTGGGTAGGGTTGTTCTAGCTGCTTCTTCCGAAAACACAATGGGAGTTTTCACAAATGGGTGAGACTAGGAAGGAGAGGGACTCAGGGGTTATGGTTGGGTTAACCTTGGCCTTCTCTAAGATCTTTTCTAAAACTTGTCTATGTCTAGGGGATGTTTGGATAAGTTCTAGGATAGACATGTTTATGGGAATCTTAGCAAGGTGATTTTCAAAATCATATGGGATTAACACATCGTTTTTACCCATGAGATGCGATGCTTTGGGAATGCATGATTTTGAAGGGCCGGGGATAACGACCACTTTCTTGCTAGCATCTTTTGCTAAGTGTGGGGGTTGGTAGATCCTTCCAGATCTAGTGACCTCGTCCACACCTTCCCTATGACTCGTTCCTAGGTGGGCTCTAGTTTGATGCTTGGGAGCACCTCGAATCTCTAATAAGGCTCTAGCCGGGAGCGGGACTCTAAGCGCTCCCCGGATCACTACTTGTGGCTTTTTTTATTACGAGCAGTGGTGTGTGACAAGTAGTGCGATCCGTATGCCATGCATGTTCTGAACCATTCAAATGAGAGGAGAGAGCATATACCTGCTTGTCCTTCCCGCTAGTGCTTGCATGGTTGGGGAAGGGTTCCTTGAGTACGGCTTGGGCGGGCTCCGGTTCCTCGGTGACCTGGAGCTCGGCCTTGCTCGATCAAGTCCTCTATTTTGTTTAAAAGGGTGTAGCAGTGATTTGTATCATGGCCTTTGAGCCTATGATACTTGCAAAACTTGTTTAAAAATTTCCCTTTAGGGGGTGTCCCCTCGGGAATTTCCGGAAGTGTCACCATTCCCTGGCCGAGCAGGAGGTCGAGGACCTCTGTGATGGGCTGCCCCAGCGGGGTGTACTCTCTTTTTTCGAAAGACTTTTGAACCTTTTTGTTCTTCGGTTCAAATTTTGAAGTGCCAGCCGGGCTTGGTTCTACTCGGACATTTGCAACTTTTTGGGGTTTTGCCCCATTGTCCGTAGTAGTTGGCCCGTAAGTCCCGGGCTTTTCAAAACGAGTTTTTGAAAAAATTTTGCCTTTCCACAAGTCATCGTAGACCCCCTTTTTCATATTTGCTTCGAATAGGGAAGCCTTCTTGATTAGTTTGTGGAAAGTGGAAATTTCATGGAGGGAAAGGAGCGTTTTCAGCTCGGGTTTGAAATTTTCAAGGATGAGCATCACGGCACATCCTTCTGAGATGGGCTCTCTTACTTGCCCCAATAAAGACCTCCATCGAACGATAAATGCATGAGCATCTTCGTTCGTGGCTTGTTTTGTGTCCCTTAGGGTGTTCAAAGTGGGGGTCACTTCCACGTTGTGTGAAAATCTTTGCATGAACCCATTTGCCAACTCTTCAGTGGCAAACTGGCTCAAGTCATAGGAAGCGAGCCACTTGGAAGCAGTTCCCTTAAGGGAGAGGGGGAACCAGTAGATCCACTTAGCCGAGTCTTTCTTCTTCTATATGCTCGACGGGAAAAGAGTTGGAGGTGAGATCTAGGATCCCCCGTCCCATCATATCGATGAAAATTCGGTATGTCATCGTCGCTATCCGTTTGGTAATCGGAAGGTAAAAAATCGGATAGGGCATATGACCTCTTTTCCTTGGCCTGGCCCCTTAGTAGTTGTTGAAGGGCCTTGCGATCTTTTAATGTGAACGACTCGAGCTCTCTATCCCCCTCCATGGTGGAGGTCTCTTTGGGTTTTCTGGGTTTGTTTGTTTTCTTTCGAGCCCAGTTTGCCTCCCATGGGATGAGCAGGATTCGACCGCTTCGGCCTCTTGGCTGAGAGCGGCGATTCTTGCTTCGAATTCTTTCCTCAATTCTTCTAATGACTCTTTCTTGTTTTTGAAATTTGTTTTTGAAAATCTTTTCGAAAATTGACTTGACGAGCAGCCCGGCTCGACACCTCGTAAGAACCATCCGAACTTGACATGATCTTATGGGCCCTTGAAAATCACACGTGCACAATTTACCGATGTTAAAAACACTTTGAAAAGATTTTTGGGAGTCTTATTTGCTTAGAAATTCCTTAAGACCCGAGTCCCACCGGGCTGTGCCATTTCTGTAGACATGAAAATTCTCATTTCAAAGTTTATGAAGCAAACTTGAAATGAAACTTTCCACCCCTACGCTTGCGCGAGCGTGCCAGCTCAAAACTAGCAAATGTTTGTAAGACTTCTAAGCGATTTGTGCAAGCGGGATCTTTTCACTCACACCTTCTTGAGCCGATCTCAAGGGTTAGTGTTGAGCGCTTAGGAATTCCATTTTACAGCAAACATGATTCCCTTTTACATAAACAAGTGTCTTTGAAAAATTTGTTGAATCTTGTGCACTCGGATTCAATACTTGGAAAAACCAAGTTGCTGAAAAAACAGAGAATTCTGTTTTCAGAGCTATTTTCTAGGGGAGTTTTCAAGGCGTTACAGACTTCCAAAAATTATCAAAATTTCAGACAAAGCTGGTAGTGTGGAGAGACTGTAGCCTTTTTCAAATCTGCATTTGGAGCAGTATTGAATCAGAAACAAATAATCTACTCAGACCACCTCACTGACTCGGAACAGCTCTGTTTCAGAAATACAGAAACTCAAAGATGAGTCTGTATCTCTCTGTTCAGAACTCCGATTTTGATGATTTTGATATTGCTGGAAAGCTATGGGTTAGCTTTCCAATGCATCAAAACTCAACCAATTTGGACTCCTGTGGACAGAGATATGGGACTTTTACCCAATCTCTGTTTCCTCCGACTGTGCAAACAGTGGTGCAGAAATCTGGTCTTTCTTAATATGCTTTTATTACGTGGCTGAGCGGTCCTAAAATCTTGCCAATTTTATACAGAGTGTCCCAATGTGTGTGGAATCAGTGTGCCAAATTTCAAGACAATCGGAGTAAGCATCACAAAATTAAAATTACAGAAACAGACATATGCAGAGATGCTGAAATCCAGTTTTCTGTTTTATAAATGTAATGATGCATAACCCACCCGAAATTAAAATGCAACAACCCTTAAAGCAAATTTGCTGGAATATAAATGAATGGGAAGTACTTTATAGCTTAGACATAGAGGGGGTTAGAAGTATAGAGGGTATATAGCATATAGGAAGGGAGAAGCATTAAAGCAAACACTTGGCGTGCATGTGGGTGTATAGTGTTTCATCCACGAAATTGAAATGGCAGCAAAGCTAAATTATTACAACTCGGGGGAGATGCTCCATTAATACCGGGGAATTGAATGGAAGGGAATGAAACTTAGATTAAGGAAAGGTCTTACCGAGTTTTCGACCGAAGGACCGGATTTCAATGATGAAGCCGGTCTTCCCTTGATGGCCTTGCGTCCTCAAGCTCTCACCTAGCTTCCCCTTCACTCGAGGTTCGCGTCCCCCCTTTGCTGAAATGTACAAGTTTTCACATGCACCTAGTCGCATATTCGCTAGCACCAAGATCTGCACCGGCGGCGTTACCACCCAAGGTCTCTCTCTTCTCTCTCTTCTCTCTCTTCTCCAAGTTATGCAAGTTTGGAACCCACCCCCCCTCTTGGGCCTTTTTATAGGCCAAGGGGGGCTGGTTCTAGTGGCTTCTTGTGGGGCGGGTTACAGCTTTAGCTTGGTGGATTTGATCCGCTCCAAACCGGCTTCTTGTAGCATTGAGTCGACGACCAGCCCGTATGGGCTGGTATAGGTGCCATGGCTTGGTGTAGCCCAGAGCATGCACCAACCTTACAATGTGCAACATGTTTTGTTTGGGCAGATTTCTTACCAAAACTTTCGGCCCACTTGATTCGCTTTTTCGATTCGGCTCCCACCTCTTGCTTTTGAGCTATACTTGAAATCTTCTAGAATTGAATGAGCTTGTGACCATGGCCTCGAGTCTTGGTTCCAAGTTGCCCCATCGACCTTGGATTTGATCGGTCTTGACCTTCATTTGGAAAGGTTGAAATTTGAACTTGATATGCTTCAATCTTCTCCACTTTTGGGAAGTCCGACCACTTGATCCGTATCTTGATACACCGATCTTCTTCCGGAATCGACCTGGCTGGGAGGCTTCCTCATGGGCTATTTCCCATCGAACCCTTAAAACCGAAATAATCGATTTGGGGATTTTGATTTAAAGGTTCATAAAGGCTTTAAATTGGCCTTCAAAATTTAGGAGTTTTTGAAAATACTTGCGGTCGGGCGCTTGACGAATTTCCCCAGGGGCTGGGCAATCACATTGCGTCGACGACGCAGTGATCGATGCTTTATTAAACAGTCGGATTCCCCTTGTCCGTACCAGTTCTGAGTTGGCTGTTCGATGCCGGGGAAGGTGCCCCGAAGGCCCGTTCCTAACTGTCTCTCTATCGCATCGCGGCACTCCGCCCCGGCCGCGGAGCAGCTCGAGCACCACCGACACCGCCGACGGCCCCAGACCGGGACCCCCGTGCTCCACCCCCCAGCCCAACTTTTCCCGAGGTTACTGATCCACTTTCGTCGACCTCCTCGCTCACATTGTTCCATCGACCGCAGGTCGTTCTCACCTTGGAGACCCTGTTATGAGTACGACCTGTGCTGCGTGAGGCACCTCATTCCTCCGGATTTTCATGGGTCGCCGGGGCGTGACCGACACCACGCCGACGTGCGGCTCTTCCGGGGGCTCACTGATCTCTACCTCCTATCGAGCCGTTTCCAAAGGGCAAAGCCGTTAAACAGAAAAGATAACTCTTTCCGGAACTCCCGCCGACGTCTCCGGACTCCACTAACATTGCCGTCGCCGCCACGTGTCCCGTTCGGGAATTTTAACCCGATTCCTTTTCGGGTGTGGTGGTAGCCTGTAGGCTATCGGGTGACCAATTTCCCGTCCTCTAGGATCGACTAACCCATGTGCAAGTGTCGGGCTCACATGGAACCTTTCCCTCTTCGGCCTTCAAAGTTCTCATTTGAATATTTGCTACTACCACCAAGAAGATCCGCACCGACGATCGTCCGCCTGTGCCCGCGCCCGGTTTTGCA